>BMAO01023255.1:0-12188 GCA_019973975.1 Trichonephila clavata | reverse complement strand
TTTTGAATATTCGTCCGTTTAATTCTTTAGTACTTCCCGTGCAATTCAGGCCTAACATAGTACACACCGTAATCAGCTCCGTCTTTGTAAATTCTTTTAAAAATTTTCCTTTCGTGTCTCTATATCATAATGTTGCGGAAAACCCGCTAATTTTTTTAATGTCTTTCTAGAGGATTTGTCGTAGGGTTCGTCATTTACAATTTTGTGCAGAAGTTGCACAATTGAAGCAGTGGCCGTTTTTAATAATACTGCAACAGCAGGTATTTCTTCAAAACAGACCATCATACATACAATTTTTCAGGAAAAAAAAATGAAGAAATTGGAATGGACTCACCGTTGATGATTTCGTAGTTGCAGCGTGGTGGTCCAAACGTTTTCTTGGTTCGTCTTTTTAAATCTTGAAAATTTTTATTATTTGCCTAGGGGTCATTAAATGTTTTACTTAATTTGAGGCCGAGCCCCCAAATGTTATGTTGATGTTGTTTAAAGGCCTCGATATAACTAATAATCAACAGAATAAACTGTTTATTTTAACAATAACTATAAAAAAATGGGACAAAACAATTAAGATATTAAAACATTTAAGCGCACGTCGTTGCCTAAATGGCTTTCATTATTCTGAAGAGGGATTATTTCTCTGTCGTCGTGGGTCTATCTCGCTCTGTCGCCTGCTTCTCTCACGTCTCCCTCTAGTCTCTTTGTCTGATTGCCGCTCGCCTCCTTCCGAAGCCAGCGGGGTTACGTCAGAGGTCATTCAGTAGCGCCCCCTTCATATATATATACGCTCAACCCGAAATTTTGAGTACACTTCTTGGTGCGTGCATTTTTCAAAGCGAAATTGCAAATACTGTGAAAGACTGCTCATCACAAACGTTCAGTAGGATAAATGAGAATGAACCTGTAAAACGATGCCCTTACATTCCATAGATAATTCATTCATACATTTTTTCTTATCTCAGTGAACACGTGTTACAGAGCAGAATGACAGATCGTCGTCAAAGTAAGATGTTGTAAAATATGATTTTACGAGGTGTAAGAGGATTGAACTCATTGCTGGCATTGTTGAGTCATGGGCTCAAATCCTGATGCTACTAAAATCCTGCCGTGTAGAGATGCTAATACACGTCAAAATAATCGGTGCCCAATATCCTTACATTGACGTGAAAATTTGAAGAGTGGGATGCTAGCTCCTGTATCATACTCATCACCTGAGTGACGCTCAAAATTAAGAGGTTCACTTCTAATAACCTTAGCTTTGCTTTAGAGTTCGACGCTAATACAAAAATCAATCAAGTCTCTTAAAAATGCATTTTAATGCGTTTACGGTACACCAGCTGTAGTAAAGCATCAACACAAAGAAATAACCCTTCGATTACTTTATATAGGCTTGCATTAAATGGCTTCCATTAAGATGGTTGTCATTGATACCACAACAAAATGGTTTCGTTAGCAATTCTACTGGACTAGAGTGACATGAACCACAGAAAAGTTTAAGTTTTTGTATCGTGTTTAAAGACGAATCACGGTCGCATTTCCGTTTATCTAGTGATATTCGCTATATTTAATTGTTGAGCGAACATGTTATCAAATCCAGTCTAGTCGAATGGGTCGAACATCCTACCATGCAACAAAATGGCTCCATGGCTTTGAACACAATACTGCTTCTTAGGATACTCTCAATGTCCTTTACCAGAAGAATAAAGCTCAACGCATAATACTGCACGCACAGCTCAACGTCCTTTGCAAAATATACCAAGGCTTCCTTATTGCCACCATTTTCCGTAGATCTCTCCCTAATCAAACACGTATGAAACGTGAGTAGATTCCTATTGCATACTCTGCCAGTTTGGGTTTCAGAATATAAACTGCGGTGAATAGTTAATAGGGGATAGAGAGCCATATCTCAGGTTACTTCAGTACTCTTATCGATTCTACACCTATACATGTAGATTAGTGAATCATTTTATATATGAGAATAAAATATTAGATGAAATATTACTGGCATATTAATACTAAAATAAATTTCTCTAAATGTAATCCAGTTAATTCTGAGAATACCCAAATGCAATCAACTTACTCAAAAACAATGCAATAAATAGAACAGTGCAAAATTAGTTAGATTTTAAAATCACTTTAATTCAGCTGTATTATCACTAATATACTAATACCACTATAAAAAATAAAGCAAAATTACTGGGTTGGATTTCCAGAAATAAATGTCCTTTATAGAAATCATGAAATCGACGTGCTACATACACATATATATATAATATATATATTCTAATATGAGAAAAAATTACGTATTTTCTCAGTTTTAATTTAACCGTAGTAATTTTTTTTTAAATATTTAAATTCATTTATATTTTTAGTGTTCCTCCAGTAATGGTAGTATTTATACCTATTTGGATTTTTTATTTCTATTTTCATACTTTGGTTAAGTGCTACTATTCAGCCATTCCCATGCTTTGGATTTGGATTTAGGTCCAGAATCTGGCAAAAACTTGTTTTGTACTCATATTTAGCGTGGGCTCTGCATTTTAAATGCAAAGAATAGGTAAGTTACCTTTCTTTTGTAATGGATTTGGATATTCTATCAATTACATTTTCAGTAGGTTTTTGCTCAGTATTATTAACAGAAAGGAGGAAGGTTGGCTGGCCAAAAAACATGTTCAGCCTCAATTTATATAAATTATTTTATATATAAGAGCTGTTCTAAGTCAGCAATGTTTATACTACTGTAGCATCAATATTTTTATGTTTTAAATACTTGTAATTTGAAAATTTCTTATATATCCTGTCTAAAATCTTATGTATATATATATATATATATATATATATATATATATTAAAAATCAGATTTTATTTATTTTCAGATCAGAATTTTTAGATAATTCATTAAGACGGTAACCTGAAATAATTATTTTGGTAAACTCAGCTATATAAGTTAGATAGTGAATATACATTTTTATTCTTAAGCATCATATGCTTAAAAGACATATGCATCCGATTTTTTTTAATCCTTACTCAATTTTTTTTTAATCTTGAGAAATATGTATATCCGCAAAAAGTTTCAAAATCATTCGATCTCATAGTACATGCCTATTTACCTTTTTGACTTTGAAACATTATAAAACCATTTTAATTTCATAATCATCACTTAAAATATTTTTAATTTATGTTTAAACTGTATATTAAAATCAATAGTCCAATTTTGTTAGAAGTAATATTTTAAATCATGATTATTATTTTTAACAAAATCATTTTAATAGCTTACAATTTAATATATATATATATATAATAGAAAAATAAACAAAAATAGTTATAAACCTAAGATAACTATAGTCATGATAGAATAGTCTTAGCCACAGTAGTACTAGAGCAAACTCCTGGCGTTAGGAAACAGGATTGCAGGTTTAAACAATTTTTTTCGGCCAGCCAACCTTCCACTGAATTTGCCAATAATTTGGGTCATAGGGAAAACAAGAAATTTCTAGAGAAGTTTAACTATTATTATAAATAAAACCATAATCTCTTAATGTTAAACGATAATATTATAGCCTGTAATAATTACTAAAATATTTTTTTAATCAAAGTTAAAAATTATTAGATAAAGACTTACTACGTATACAGCAAAGCATATTCCCGTGCAATGGACAAAAACAGAAACGAATAAAATTACTAAATTTTGATAAAAGAACATAAAAACACACACATTTAAAAACTCTATGTTTTGTTTTAAAATTTATAGAAAATAAAAGTATATATCTCCTTTACATATACAATTAATTTTAAATAAGATATAATATTGTTAATTTATTTAGCTTGAGGTGCCATTTATTGATTAACTACACAACTAATAACATATTTTTTTTATTTAACTGTTAGGTAATTTTTTTATAAATTTAGGAGGGTATCCATGTTCCATGCAAAGTCTGATAAAGTAATAAACATATAAATATATAGTAAATTTATCACTAACTAATACGTTATTCCGATCAATATAATTTGAAATATTATTTATATATATAGAGAGAGAGAAATTGGAATTCCAGTAAGGCACTTTAAGAATGTTAAAACTAAAAAATCATGTCTTTTATCATAAATATTGCTATGTATCTTAATATTCAATGATACATACAAGTAAATAGTTTTAAATGGAATACTATTAATTTTAATTATCTTTAAATAATTCGGATAAAAAATAATATTGGGGTTAAAATTATTATTTTCGCCAAAAAAAATTAGGTCATCTATGTATCTAAATATGTAATAATCATTATTAATAATATAATTATTTTCGTAAAAGTATAAATGTAAATTAGCCAAACTATTGCTAGAAGGGCCACCTTGAGGCAAACCTTTGGTTTGTTTGTACAGTGAGCCCTGAAAATTAATGTTGTTTCCTTTTAAGACTAAATCTATTAGAGTTTAACATTTTTCTAAATTAATATTAAGGTTATAATTATAATATGATTATCTAAAATTACCCTAATTATATCATTATATCTGAGAGTATAAAGTCTTAGCCACAGTAGAACTATAGCAAACTTCTGACCTTACAGTGGTGGCAAAAAGTCCTGAACACACTCATTTTGTAGCGTAATTTTTGTGTTTGACTTCATTTTTCGTTGTGAAATTATCGCCCTATTTTAAATATTGTTATCGATTTTAATGTATTTTTTTCTGCTGATTTCAAATCTACTACTAGTTTCTTAATGACTAAAAAAATGTTTTTTGCAGTAAAGCTGACTGAACACAATAATATAAAATATGTGCAGAATAAAAAAATATAGAATAACATAATATGCAAAGAAAAATAACACGAAAATCGACAAATACGGTATATTTAATAAGCATTTTGAAATTACATTGTTGTCACATGTTAGAAAATCAATATTTTATGGGCCAGCCGTTTGCTTTAATTACGGCTCTACATCTTTTTGGCATGGAATGCACCAATTTCAAAAGAAGATCTTTCGTGACAATATGGTTGAAGGAAAATATGAAAGCTTCAATTAATTCACGTTTGTTTGAGAGTTTTTTTTTTGAAATTTCATAACCAATTTTAAACCATAAGTTCTCTATCGGATTAAAGTCGGGAGACTGTCCTGGCCAGTTCATTTTATTCACAGTATGGTTTTTCAACCATTTCTGGACTACCTTTGCATGATGACAAGGGGCGTTATCCTCCTGAAAAATCCATGACTGATTCCAAAAAGATCTCTCGCAGTTGGTAGCAATTTATTTTGTATTATTTCAATGTAATCCATGGCTTTCACTGTTCCGCTAACAAAGTGAAATCTTCCAACACAATGAGAAGACATGCAACTCCATACCGTCACTTTTGTCGGGTACTTTACTGTGGACTTCAGATACTGAGGGCTGAATTCCTCATGAGTGCGTCGTCTTACATAGGCACTATTTGGGTTGCCAGAAATACAAAACTGACTCCCCGTCACTAAATATTACCTTTTCCCAGTCTTTAATAGTCCATAATGAATGTTCCCTTGTCCACGTCAATCGCCTCTTGCGTTGAAATTCAGTCAGTAATGGTTTTGGGCGCGCTTTACAGCCTCGTAACCCAATTTCCAGCAGTCTTCCTCTAACAGTTCTTGGGCACACACTCACATTTGATCTCAAAGTCCATTGTTTCAAAATTTGCGAGGAATTAAGCTTTCTGTCTGAAAGTGAAATTCTGTACAATAACCTGTCTTCACGTAAAGATATTTTTCTTGGTCGTCCTGATCGCCCCCTGTACGCAAAAAAATTTGTTTCAGAAAATTTTTTTAAAGTTCTCACAACAGTAGAAAGCTCACATGGTACTTTAGCAGCAATTTGGCGCATAGAATAACCTTCTTCCTTCAAATGTATTAATTTGTACCTTTTATTCTCAGGCTGATATGAAAATTTAGGCATAACTCCAATATTTTCCACAAACGCACTTCAAATTGCTTTCAATACAGTATTTTTCACAAGCACACAACTGCATTCAATACAATAAACCACGTTTCACCTTTTTCTTGTTGTTGTTGCTTGAAATAACGGAACATTTCATTGGTGCAAAACACACTCACTCATTCTTACAGTGACCTTGTGCTTTCTTGTCAAGGTTTTTTCAACATATCAATGAAACTATTTACTTTAGATGAAATCTGCAAACAGATTTGAAATCAGCATGGAGAAATACATAAAAATCAATAGCAATATTTAAGATAGTGCAATAATTTCACAACGAAAAATGAAGTCAAACACAAAAATTACACTAAAAAATGAGTGTGTTCAGGACTTTTTGCCACCACTGTATATATATATATATATGTATATATATATATATATGTATATATATATATGTATATATATATACATGTATATATATGTATAAATAAATATATATATTTATACATATACAAAAAATATCGTGCTATCATGACCAGTTATCTTAGGTTTATAACAATTTTGTGTAGTGCATTTTTGAATTGAAATTTATATATATATATATTAAAGGAAGAATTACACGTAATCCATTTAAAAAACTTCGGAATTTTCAAATAAATAAATCAGTTTTAAAATAAATTCACATTATTATGATTATATGCTCGTATTTTATGAATTTTAATAATGTTATCACAAAAGCCATACCATTTTTTGTCGTAACTACTTTTATATACTTGTCATTTTAAAACTCAATATATGTCCGTCAATTATTATAGGAGTAGAATTTCAAAATAATTTCTTGAATTATAAAATTGTTTATAAAAAATTTTTTAATGTTGTTTGGGAGGGGGGGGGGGGGGTATTTTGAGCTTAAATCCAGTTTTCATACTAAATATACAAACATCAAAAGCAAACAAATTATAAAAACCACTAAATCAAATATTTTTATTTGAAGAGTACCGTGTCTTTTTAAAACTTGCTTTCTTCTGCAAAATTAATTTTTTTATGAAGAAATATTGTAAATGGAATTGCTTTCCGAAAGGGAGGGAGCCATTTAGATTTTAAATTATTTGGAGTGAGCTTGTACTTCTTGGGCACTCCGCCAATAAATCTCATTGTGCTTCAAAGTGCGTAATTATTAAACTATCAATCTACCCATGTGATTAAGTTATGTAATTCGGAAAATTTAAAATAAATATATAGTGCTTTTTTATGTTTTTGATACGATAAAACATATGTTATAAACATTCGCATTGTATGTTTGTTTCGTTTTAATTTCGAATACATTGTCTTACTTTTAAAAATAATAGAACATAAATAAGGGAACGGGATGTACATTTTGAAAGAACAGATTGATTTATGATCGACTTTATGATTGTGAATTCTGAATAATCCTTTTTTTTTCTCAGCATTATGAAATACAAAATTCTAATTTATTTTCAATCGATGATAATCCCAAGCAGAGGCATCATTTATACAAAATGTACGTACGATAGGATAATTCAATTTTTTTATAAAGATTCTTTATTATTATATAGTTATTGATCTTCATCAGTCCCATTAAGTTTTGCATATAGTAAGAGTATCTCTTTCTTATGAGATATATGTATGAGCCATCATTTATTTTTTGGTCAATTATAATAACTAAGAAAAGGGAAAAATGGTGTTATGGAGTTTTCATTTTATCAGTAATTTTTGCTCTGTCCCATTATTAGAAATACTTATGTGACTAAACACTAAATGTAAATGTATATCCGAAAACTTTTATATAGTGGATTAAAATTAATAAAAGAAATATATTTTTCTAAATTTTAAAAGAAATATTTTTTAAAAAAAATATAGATACTCAAAATATTAACCTAATATAAAATAACAACCACAATCTTTTATTAAAAAAACACTATTAATCAACGTCAATAACATATTTAAAATTCAATAAACATTTTTAAGGGAATATAATGTAAGGTGTAAAGTCGGGTAAGATAACAAATGTAGGCTTTGACAATTTTCTGGACTTTAAAGTTCGTTTAAGGCGGATAATAGTTTTTGTGTAGTTTTACCACTTCACAGTTTAAAGTGCCTAAAGTGTCATTCCTAAATTCGAGGTAAAAAAAAAATCATTACAGAAAAATAAGCAATTGACAACATCTAATCTAACTCTGAGTGAATTAAACTCTTAATAGTTGCACAATTTTGAAAAAAAAAATAGTAAATCAAGTGTAATTTACAGGGTGAGTACAAATGATGGACCCAATTTTAAACAATCATACTTTCAAAACTACTGCATCCGTTTTTCAATAACTGATACATGAATGAAAAAAGAAATAAGAAGTATACGAAGCTATTTTTTCTACCAATGGTCAACTTATTGCAGCACATTTGAGATCGCTATTAGTGAAATCTGAAGATGGCAGCTATGACAGACAAGAAAAGCTTTGCTAATTAGAGTTATGCACTGGTTTTTTTTTCCAGTTATTTTGGTGCATTTATATAATTCGCTAAGGGAAAGAAGCACCAACCAGCAAGAGAATTCTGCTGTTGTATAATCAATTTAAGGTATCCGACTACCCTAAAACTGTAAATTTCGCCAAAAATTGATAAAACAAAATTATGGTTTTATTTTATGGGCCATCTTATTAGCTATATAAAAATACCAGTTTCTCATTTTCCATTTATAGAACAAAAACACAAGTGTTTTAGTACAAGCAGATGCCATTACTTTAAGCAAGATGTCATACCTTAAAACGCGTTTTACTCGAAATGTGATATTTTTAAAATAACCAAACTGGGGTCAGCAATTGCTAAAAAAGTTTTGAACATAATTAACTGAAATTTTTCTGTAAGTTCTGTATAATAGTAGAATTGTTTAATCTTCAGATTTATCAATCACTGTTTTATTACAAAATTTAGAGTCCTTTATGTGTGAATATAATTACTGTCTTTTTAAGCATTTTCAAATAGTAACTGAGAAAAAAGGCTCTAGTTTTTGTAAAAAAGAAAATATCTATTATCCTGAAGATCATTTCAAAATTGTATAATATAGCAACACATTAGATTGAAAATTTGTTCATAAACCCTTTGGTGTAGAATGGGCCGCGTTTATGCTATTTCTTTGTCAATTTTTAAATATTTTTTCCCATTTTAATAATAATAATTTCTTTTTTTCTACTGAATTTTAGCACATTTTTCTTAAAATGCAATAAACAAATCTAAAATAACAAAAAAAATCCCCATGTCTCCTTTTTTTTAAAAAAAAAAAAGTTGTCACGACCAGTCGGATACCTTAAGGAAACAGGTTTCTTATGTAAAAAAGATAAGCAACCTTCAACCAAGTTTCTTGGTAGTTCGCGGAAGTCTGCGAGAGCTGCCACCTGTAAACTTAGAATGCCCCGGAAACGGTATGAAAACCTTTACGAAAAAAATTAAATGTCAAGCCGAACAATTGACATAACAAATAACAAGGGATGACAAAAAAGCATTTGTGCAGCATTACGAACCATTGATAGAGTGAGGCCACAAAATGTATGGAACGAAATAGGTCCCAGACAGAACTTAGGCCATTTAACAAAAGGATCACACATCGAACATTAGTAACTGAAAAAAAAATTGGTATATTTCTATTTACATTATATATCATTTAATGCAATATGTGCAATAGTTTCGATAAATGATTCTTTAAAATAGCGTCCACCATTTATATTCATCCTGTATATTCAAGGAATTTATATAAATACAAATGATGCTCAAAACAAATTATCTCGAATTGAAACAATTACATTTTAAATAGTCTGATACTGTCATCGGACATGTAAAATGGGGAGTAGTTTTTTGGGAGGTATATAAAATGGATCCTTGGTGTATTAGTTTTGAACTTTCCACTCTTGAAATTACAGGTATGATAAATAGAATGCAAAACTCGAATTCGCAATTTTAATGAATGTATAAAACTCAATGAATGAGTCACTTCTTGTAGGAGTAAATCCTTTCATAGGCGTCTCTGAATAGGCAACTTTTATGGAAGTCAATTCATCATTGTTCCGTCATTTGTTCAACTTTACGCTTAACAATAAATTTAGCATGTAATTTTATGCGGTTTTTTCTTCAGATATCTCCAGATTTTAGGCAGCAATATCACTTTGCTGCTTTATAAAACATAAAAAAACCTTAAGAAAAAAATATATTTCTTACTGAAATATATATTTATTTTAAAAAAATAGTACTACTACCCTTAAGGCACCCGACTACCATAAAATTGGGAATTTCGCCAAAATTGACAATTTTTTTTTTGGTTTATTTTTATTTTTCTTATTAACCTTTTACAGGTACCAAGTTTATAATTTTCCGTTCACTAGAATAAAAACTAAAAGTGTTTTAGTAAAATGCATATGCCATTGCTTACAGAAGATGTCATACTTTAAATCACGTTTTATTCAATTTTTTTTTTTTAATGCTCAAACGAGCCGGTGATTGCTATAAAATCTTCGAAAATAATTAACTGAATTTTTTTGTGTATGTTCTGCATTACAGTAGAAGTGTTTTAACCAACAAATTTATCAATCGATGTCTTATTACAAAATTTACAGTCTCTTATGTTAATATAATCACAGCAATTTTTTTAATCAATTTCATATAATAACTAAGATAAAGGGCTCTAGTTTTTATAAAAAATTTAAATATCTCTTTCTTGAGAGTCCTTTCAAAAATGAATAACATAGCAACACATCAGAATTGAAAAATTGTAAATTTGTTCATAAACTTTTAGTACAGACGGGCCACGTTTATGTTATTTTTTGTAAATTTTTACCAATTTTTTCCCATTTTAGTAATAATAATTTTTTCTCTCATCTTTTTTTAGCATATTTTTCTTAACATGTACTAAACAAATCTAAAAACATAAAAAAAAAAAAAAAAACATATCTCATTTATATATATATTATAAGGAAAAAAAAATGAGAGTAGTCGGATACCTTAAATGATTCAATCTTACTACAAAAATTTCAACCAAAATCAAACTGAATACAAACTGAGAAACAAAAGTGTGAAAACTAATTTAATAAAGCCTGCTCTAAGCGGTGGGGCATAAAAAGAAACCAATGGAGACTTGCATTATTTATCACCTGACAAGTAATTAGAAATCTGGCAATTCAAGGAGTTTTTTTTCGCTTAAAGCACAATGGATTTAATATATGACAGCGACACCGACAGCAAAGGACATTCGTGGCGTTCCCTGAGTCTGTAATCAGGAAAGGTTATTTGGAAAAAAATAGATAGAAATACATATATAGATATATACAAAGAGAAATTAATATTTTTGAGCATTAGATTTAAAGTTTGTGGAAAGTGTATATTTTTGTTATTTAATAACAATATATGTTCTGTCATATGTTATCTACTGTTTTATTAATTACTTATGAGATATATTGGTTATTATCATGCCTTTAATTAGAAAACAATACATAAAAAGATAAAAATTCCAGAATCCAATTATTATATAATTTTATTTATTTAAATCTCTTTGATAGAAAAAGAAGTAGCACATATCAAAAATATTTATTATAACTTAATAATATATGCCGATATGAGAAGATCTGCTGCCGTAAGAAACATCACATTAGTGGTAATGGCTGCTTGCCTCTCTAAACCTACACCTGGTTATGGAACCATTGACAAAAGGCCTTAATACACGTACCCGGTGGTTGTTCCAAAACTAAGTGGGATTCTTTGCTGTTACGCTGTCAGTCTGCAGTCAGGCTTGATAGTTGTAATTTTAACTGATTGTAAGCTTTCTGGGTTTTTTTTCATTCTCTTAAGCATTGAAAAAATATTTCTACTAATTTCTGTTCATTTATATAGAAAAAAAATGACTCACAATATCAAAAGTACTGAGAGAGCTTAAAATATGCACATTCATTAATTTTCACATTTAAATTTCCTCCACATAAATATACTAAGATAAAATCAGCACTGCTACAGTGATGAACAGTTGTTTTATTTTTAATTAAATCCATTAATTGAAAATATTTTACTTATTTTTTTTCATGTTTGTAAGTTATCAACCAGCAATTTCAGTTATTCTTTTATATATAAAAATAATCTATCTATCTAATCTATCTTTTAATCAAACTGTCATCACTTATTAATTACAGTCTATGAGAACAATAAATCTTGAATCTGATATTGTTAAACAGTTATTTCTATTCCGATTTGTAAAAAGAGAATTCATTTTGTTTTATTTTAAGTTAAGAATCATAAAA
>BMAO01023254.1:0-20444 GCA_019973975.1 Trichonephila clavata | reverse complement strand
ATATATATATATATATATGTAACGTAAGTATATATTTAAAAAATACCTATTATTAACTTTAGGTAAAATTAGTATCTATGATGTGCTGGTTTTTAAAATAGTTATGATTAAAACAATTTATCTGATAATAATTATAAAACAATTTATTATTTGGAAGGAGAATGCGTGTTTTATATTCACAGCTTTTACCTTTGGATACAAAAGAAAAGCGATAGTTGAAATTTATCTAGGGTGAAAAAGTCGAATTTGGTGTTCTTTTAGCTCAAGCTTTCACAAACATTCTTGGCAAAGTATTGTAGACATAAAAAATAACCCTTATATCAAAGCGTTAGTGATTCAATAGCAATTTGTACATATTTTTAAACATAGTATATTGTTCCTATGCGTATACTAGGCATATGCTATTTAATATGCATAATATATTGTCACAAATTAAAGCTTTAGAGTTTTAAAACGTTAAAAATATAATTAATCTTTTTAAAATACCTCTAACACACAAAACTCTGTCTGAATTAGGTGTTCTCAAGGAATCTTAAATTTTCTAGTTTTTAGAAAGGAATGTAAACCCGATGCTCATATATAAAACTCTGTCATCAAGGTTTAATATAAATTAATTTTGAAATTATCATATGCTGAAATAAAATCTAACATAATTGTTAATGTTTTAATATACCTATGATAAACTTTATCAAACGTATTGGAATTCGAAATCAAGCAAGGGAAAACTGTCACAGAACATAGCTTTCAAATTCTTATTACATTTCTATCTTTTTAATAAGGATTGTCAAGATCATGTCAGACAGACATCTCCATCAAGATCTAGTTAATTTGTCTGCCAATTGCATTCTGGAACAGGTTATTTTTATTCAAGTCACGTCTACTTGCAATTTGGACATTCCGTAGAACGACAGAGGAAGAAACAGTCAGTAATATTCCGAACCCCCAAGTCATTATTTTTCCCGATTACTTCACGTCCCAAAGGGACTAGATTCACCGGAAAAAGACTACTGTTGTATTTTCACGAGTAGGTAACAAGAAAATGACTTGCAACAAATAACAAAAAAAAATAAATGTCAGATTGAAGACTGCAGTGCTAGGAAAAGGTAAAACGTTATGGCATTTTTCCTGTCATACAAATTAGATTGTTTGATCTGACATTCCGAATAAATCAAAGAGGAAGTAAGAGAGTAAAAATAGAAGGGTTTCTATCCACTACGAATAATGGGGACAAAAAGACCTAAATTCGTTAAAGACAACAGCAGTATAGTGTTAAGAAAAGTTATTCGGGAAGTTTCTGAATAACGATCTGAAAAAAGAGGGGGTGAGGGGGAATGCCATAGATGGAATAGCTAAAAAAAGGTTTTCCTCATTGGCTGGAATAAGCATGTTAAGAACTTATTAATTTTTTAAATACAACTTGAGTTTAAGGAAATGAATTTTGATGAAGTTCTTTCAAATATTCTTTTTAAAAAGAATTAAGAACCAATTAATATAGCTTGACTTTTATGCATTTTCCATTAATTGGTTGGTGTATTTACACAGACAATAGTTACAATTCATTCTATGTCTATACATAAGATACTGCTCAGTGCAATAGGACATTAGTTTTTGCATTCTTCTGTATTTTTATCAGGTTACACAATCGGAGCTACGATAGACGTTTTCTATGCTTTATGTAGTTTTCTCTTGGATCATAATGTATTTATAATATCCAACAAAAAATCTTTGGGCTCCTCCCCAATGTGCTTAACCCACGAGCGGTTGCGTTGGGCACTGAGTCAACCCTGGCTCACGAAATCTTAGATTCTGGGAAAACTGTTTATGTTTGTTACAATGGCCTTGCCAGTATCTTCCTAAATGACAGTCTTCATGGAAATTAAAATATATTTATCACATATTTCTCACTTTTGGTGAATGGCAAATGTTTCTTACAATCTTAAGGTAATTGAGATGACTAAGATCCCAAGCGACAATTTTGTTCCAAAATGTTTTTATCTGCTACATTTTTTTTCCTTGCGAAACGACTCGGTGGTTTCAATTGATGTGTTGAATTACACGTTATGATTAATAAATATAAATGACTAGAGTACAAAAAAAGAAATGGGAATCTTTGATCTCTATTGGATGAAATTGAGACTAATCAAACAAGAGAAGAGCCTGTTTGAAATAATGAATATTAATCATGATAGCAAATGTAAATTTGAGGGATGTGAACTTGAAACGTTTGGGAAGAAAGTATATTTTGAAATGCTTCCTAAAAGGACTCCATGATAGCCACAAGATATGAAGCCAAAACTATACTGAAGAAACACTACTCCCTGCCAAAAAAAAGCAAGAAAAGTTCAACATGCAATTTGTCGATCATCAAAGGATACAAACTACAGTAACTTGAACAAAATATAGCAATTTTCTTGAAAATATTACTGCTGTAATGTTAACGAAAAGTTTCTGTGATTTGAGTACTTTTTATAGTCACGCATATTTGAAACATTTTAGTTCAGTTTGATTGGATTTTTTTGTAAAATTATCAAATAATATTGAAAAGTCTTACATAAAAGTAGATATATAAGTATACTTTTTAATTAAACTACTCATTGGAATTATGATTTTAATCGCTTGCAATAAAAATAATAAGAAGAAAGTATTGGGGGATTCTGTCACTTTGCGCGACGGCTAATGTTACCATTGAATGTCGCCTTCTTTCCAGTTAACAATCTCTCCGAAAATTAGGTCGTTACTGGAGATTTCCCAGCTAGCTATCTCAATTCTATTAAACTTAAATTGTTCAATTCGGAACTATTACAATCTTACTGGTCTCAAAGCTCATAACAATAACATCTATAAATGATTACGCCGATTTTTGTGCAAAAAAGGCTGTTTATGATGGTGAAGTGTTTTCGGTCCCTGCTCCTCGCTCCTATCTCTCTAGTTCCTTTAATAATTTGTCCTAGAGTCTTGGACCTCCTATTGAATGATTGCAATACGGGGCTTAGGGTCAAACGCTTTTTTTTAAAAATCCTAACTTTAAACATTCCTCCAATTTCTAAATACCTGGTCCATTTTTTAACTAATCATGGCCTTTCCCGCTTACTTGCAAGGTTCAATCTTCTTTCCTCTCCAAATTGCATTTGTGGTCGCCGGGGACGCCGACCATTACGTTTTCCACTGTCCCTTCACTGCCGATCATCATCTTGTTAATCCCAATCCAAATGCTCTTTCTCCTTGGTTAACTCTGTTACTAATAATCGCACTATCCACAATAAATTAATTTCTTGCTTTGTGATTTCAAATTCCATTTGTGATAGGCTATCTTAAGCCCTCCTTTTTTCTGTTTCTTGGCCTTCCTCTTGCTATTCCTTTTCATTTTTTATTTCAAAAAATTAATTTGGTTTTCTCCCGGCCATTTGCTGGATCTCGTCATTTGGCCAATGTCTCCCTCCCCTCCCTCTTTCTTCTTTTTTGAATGACTGGTTTGCATTCCCTCTCTGTTGTTTTCATTGCCTTGGGGTGCAAAGCTTTTGGAGAGGGGAGGTCATTGGATATGGTGCCTCCCCTTTGGCACCCCCTGCGTCTTTTGGGACGTCTTCCAGGAACCCACTCTGCTGCCGCTCCTGAACCGACTTGAAATATATGGTGCGTCTAAGAGCCAGCCTATAAAATTTAGGCTTCTTCTACAGTTAGCTGGTGGCAACCTAAGCTGGAGGAAAATAGAAGAAAGAGTCCAGTAGCGGGGGACTGGAACGCTTCAGCTAAAAATAGCTTCGGCAGTCAGGGAGTGGGGGGGGGGTGATAGTTTACGTGGTGGTCGAAAGACCAGAGAGGAGGAAAAGGCAGATCTTGCTTTCGTTTCGTTTCGAAACGAAAACGTTTGTAGGGGGGAGTGTTTTCGTTAGAATCGGCTTTGCAAGGTCGTTGCTCTGTGTGGCATCCGATGTGTCGATGGGGGAAGGTTTCTATAGTCGTTTTGATTGTTGATCGTCAGGTTGGGATGGTTTGGGATGGCGGAATGGAATTTTGTTGCGAGTTCTGCTATCAGGGTGTGTATTGGTTCAACTTTCAGTTCTTCCGGCCATTATTGCTCTTTCCAAAATATAACAAAAAAAAAATGTCTGGACCTCCGCTATCTTTTTCTTCCCCTTTCTCGAATTCCCATTCAGGAGGGGTTTCCTCGCTTCTCTTATTACTTTTTTCATGTCTTTCCTGTCTCATTAGTTAGACAGCGTCAGTGTTTGTGTTTTGTGTGTGTGTGTGTGTTTTTTTTTTTTTTTTTTTTTTTTTTTTTTTTTTTTTGTATTTGCAATGTTATACAAAATTGTAAAGCTTTCCATCTGTATTCCCCCCCCCTTTTCTCAAGGATTTTGTGGGGAGGGTCCCTCCTTCAGGACCACTTTGTACACTTTTTTGTTTTCTTTAATAAAGTTACATCTCGGAGGGTCGATTCACAGCTCGAAACCCCTTGGGTGGGCTTGATTCTCCGAGTAAGTAAAAAGGTGGGATTTGTTGAATAGTAGCATCTAGTTCTTGTGTAGCAATTGTTTGAAAAAATTATCGATGGGTTTGTACGTTTTGGCCTTTAATAATACTTTTCTTACAATTTTGTCAAGTGTTTTTGTCTTCCGTTTTGAAGTCATGTTTGCTCATCTTAGAATAATGATTTACTATATAAAATGTTTGCTGATTTCCTGTCGGAGTTGGCAATTTCGTTCGATGACAAAATTATGTTTGATAACTGAGTATTAATGTCATTGAAGCTGCCATTTCAGTCGTTTGCTGTTTTCCGGAGCTTGACATTTTTCTGGGATCAAGAGGAATGCAAAATTCTGCCCATTTGAATCTCTTGCACATTTTGAGATATTCTCTTCCATACTTTCCGGTTTTCTGTAGTGTTATTAGTTTTTAGAAGTTTGTTTAGGTTATCTCTCTTGTTTGTTAAGGAGTCAATCTGAGCATCTTTACATTAAGAAATCCATTGTTTTTTTCCTCTTTCCTCTTGGGATGTCTTTTTAGATGATAATGTAATGCATTGATTTAATCATTGCAGTTTTTCATCCAGGTTTCCGCGTGTTGAAACATTTTTGTAAAATCATCATGTAAAAGATTTAAACAGACCCAATTTGCCTTCCAAAGTTTCAATGAATTTTTTTTCTCTTCTATTTTATCTAGCTCAACAAAAGTTGGGTTTTTGGTTAGTGGTCTCTAGAGAAATTTTTCAGAGCTTTCCAGCTACACAGACTAGACATTTGGTAACTTAACGCTTTCAGGTCTCTGTTCATGTTGTCCCGGAAATATAGGTAGGTTGTTTGTCTTTTAAGATGGTAAGTTCAACATACCGATAAATAAGTTTTTGATTTGTTTTCCCTTTTCATCCAGAGTGCTTTTTTGTGTGTTGAATATAACTGCAAACTTCTATTCAGTGAATTCCGCCGCTGTACTGAACGCAGTTCAAATTAAGAAGCCATTAAGTAGGTCACCAAATGATGACCATTAGATATTCACAATATTTCACCTTTTTCAATTTAACCTTATATCTGATTACAAGCTCTAAAAAGGAAATTTTTTCCTCGGACTTTATGCTTAAGGTTTCCTTAAAACAACGAATATCCCTATACAGTTTTGGAGCGATATGCTTAATGGAACGAATTTGTATAAGTTAAAAATAAATAGTAAAACAAACATTGAAATTAAAATGCAAGATATTTATAGTATACAATATTGAAATGTTACATCTAAAACAAAATCTTTTGTGCAAGATTATGCGTATAAAAAAATTTATATAATGTGACTATTGAAACATACCATTCTATGACTGTGAACAGTAACGCTTTAAAAATAAACAATATATTACGAGTAGAAATGGTAGATTGTAAAAGGATGTCTTCTTCATAAATATTTAGCTGCAATTATAAAGTCTTAAGTACATACATGTAAATTTTTAAATAGATGTTACTGATTTTTTTTATTAATTTAGGTTCTAATAGAAAGATACTTTGTAAAGATTTATGTGATTTTTTTTCAGAAACAACTTGGAAGGTAGCGTGAGTAATCCCTTTATACCTAACAGTGGACAAATTATGCTACGTTCATACTCTTTGTTCTGATTGTAAAACTGTAATTTACACGCATTACGTAGTGCTATTTATGCTTTTTTTCCCAAATTTTGTTCTTTCTTACCAACATTATATGAAAGGAAGCACATGATTGCCAATTCAGCGCGTACGATGCATGTGAGATCGGCGTTACCAATTTGGTGAATTATCTTGAACGTTGGCATTGTTGGGATAGTATGTAATAAATTTATTACAGTGACACGAGCAATATTTTTATGTATAGAGAAAAACTAATATGTCTGCAAAATGAAATGAATCATATCTTACTTGGCTAAAAAATGCTAAAGAGGAAGTGATATGTATAAATATATTACTTTTATATGAACTTCCAGCTAGTGATTTCTAAAGTAATGGATATTTAACAAGTTTTTTTAAAAATTTTATTTTACTTCGTTTATATTCTACTCAGCATGTTATTGAAATTTCAACTAGAACTAACGAGAAAATCTTCTTTCATTTGTAGTTCAGATGAAGAAATTTTGAAAGTTGCCTCTCAATATCTGCTATGCAAATCAATTAATTTAAAAGACGATTGATCTTTTATTTATATCATATTCATTTCTTTCGAAAATTTTGATACAGCTTCATTAGTTCATAATTCATTGCACACTTAACTCAGTGAAAAATTCCGCTTTGGAAAGATAGCTAATTAAATCATGACAGTAGAAAAATGCAGAAACTGGGTAATTAACCGTTTTTTATATAAATAAAATTTTGGAAGCCTATCTTTTTTAAATCTTTAATTTTAATTAATCGCACAATAAGTATTTCAGACTATCTTCTGCTGAAGCATTTTCTAATAAAAAAATGCAATTTTTAGCTTTTGCAAAAAAAAAAATGTAGCATTTTTTCCCTTTAAGTAAATAAAGCTATCATTTATGTTATCAATATGAGCATAAAAATGTTATGAATATAAAAAAGAAATATCATTGGGGCCAAATGATGAATTTTTTTCTTTTTGCTTACTATTAAATAAAAAAATATATATTCCGTAGAATTTTTAAATCATATTGCAGATAACAACGAATTGCTTTCAATTATATTACAATGTTTTAAAAATCAAACGGTACTTACGTACTATCGCAACAATCGTCATCTCTATTAAATACTTGCCAAGTTGGCGACCCCAATTTCCTATGTGTCGTACGCGCTGAATTGGCAACCAGGTGCTTCATTTCATAGATAATACGTAAGTACCAATCAAACTAATTTTTTAATAAATAAAATTCCAATTTTTACAGCGATTCTTATCCTTTAATTTCATTTAAAATTGGTTTGTGTGTTTAGTTTATAAAACGAATAATAATGGACAAAACTTCGGAAATGACAAGTAAATTGTGAAAAGAAACAAACATTAACAACTTACTAAATCATTTCGAAATATTGGGATTAATAAATGGTAGGACGAAACAAATATGAAAATTACTCAATATTATTTTACTTAATTAAAAGGTTCTTAAATACTATCATATTTTAAAACTGTTTAGTAAGATATTCTTTTAAAATACTAAGCTTTGATATCATTAAAATTTAATTCAATTTCTAGTGCTATATATATCACAGCAATAATTAAAATCATAAAAATATCTTTAAGTCTTTAATCTCTACCTTATAAATCATAAAAACTTCTTTTAGATCCCCTCTTTTAAATTTGTTTATGCGTTAAAAATTACATAAAAAATATTTCGAACATCATGCGTTTGAAATTTAGTTTCTAAAATTTCTTTTAGATAAACAGTTTGCAAAAAATAACCCCTTTCATTTATTACGATTTAAAAAATTTTTTTGTGTTTTTAAATACATAATAAATATTAAAATGCATTTTTACGGCAAGTACTAAATGTATGATTATTTAATTCTCGAATCATTTTAATGCAGGAAAAATTTAAGTCATTTCAGTCTCTCTAGTTGAATTTATTAAAATATATATCTATCCATATATATTTCATATATATCTATATGTATTATATTGTGTAGTCATAATTCTCTACTAAAGAGAAATGAATAAACAATAATCATGAAAATTTAAAAAAACCGAAATTGTAAGATAAACCAGACATAAGATTTTAGAAAGAATATATTAGAAATTATAAAAATAATGGAATTTATATATAAAATAAAAATATGGATACTACAGTATTATAAGCATTGCTGACTTAGGACAGCTCTTATATATAAAATAATTTATATAAAATTAGGGTTAAACATGTTTTTGGCGAGCCAATCTACCCCCTTTCTGTTAATAATACTGAGCAAAAACCTACAGAAAATAATGTATAAAATATCTAAATCCATTACAAGAAATAGGTAACTTACCTAAAAAATTGCATTCAAAAATGCAGAGCCCTCTCTAAATCTGAGTACAGTCAACAAGTTATTGCCAGATTCTGGGCCCAAATGCAAATTCAAAGCACGGGAATGGCTGAATAGTGACACTTAGCAAAAGCATGACATGAATAGAAATTAAAATTAAATATTGTGCATAAATACTACCATTTCTTAAAGGAAATTAGGATTGTAAATCTATTTAAATATTAAAAATTACTGCGGTTAAAATGAAACGGCGAAAATAAGTAGTTTTATCTATAATATTTGGAATATGGAGAGAAATAACTATATCTATATTGGAAAAGTGTTAAATTTATAACAATAAACTATTAATATTCAAAGGAAGTTTAATCCTTAATATTTAAAATTTCGTTTTTCAAATAACGTTTAATAAAATTAATTGAGTATTTGTAAAATGTTAAAAATTTTTTCTTTTTTTTCCTTTTTGATTTTTTTGAAACAAGAAATTTATTGCGTTGGATGTAATTAATTACAATATTTCGGAATATAGAAACTGTACATTACTCTCTCAGTGAGGTAATTTTAAATATTGAATTAAATTCTTATATATATATATATTTAACTCCAAATTTATACCACACACACAACACATATATATGTGTGTGTGTGTGTGCATCAAATTTTGGCGAGTGTAAGATATTCTTAGATCATTATTTATAATATTGAGAAGGAATCAGTCTTTGGTAGTTTGTAAATCTCTTTTAATATTGCACATTAAATAACAACCAGGAAGAAGGAAAGAGACACAACCCAGGCTGCATCTAGTTGCACATGGCAAAGACAAAGAAGCAAAAAGGCAAATTAACTAGAATCTCGGGATTTATAAGAAGCAGCAAACGGAAGGACAAATCACATGATCTCTGTGGACGGAGCACGTTTATTGGTGGAAATATATCGTTAGATACATTGTCGTTAAGCGGGAGCTAGTTATTATTTACGCGTGAGTCCTAAAGGCCAGGACCATTATAAATTAAAAACTTGTTCAAGATTAAATTAATGGGAATTATACTACATTTTTTATGGTTTCAAATTAATCAGATTTTGTGAAGAAACTGAAACAAAATAAAGTTTTACGCATTCTAATCTCCAAACAAAACAAATGTGACTTTCTCGAAGAAACTGTAAGCATAATAATTATTTTATGTTTAATAAACATCATGGCAACATTTTTTTTCTATTTGAAAAACCACAATGATTATAATAAACTTAAGAGGACAGAAGAACAAACACTTTAGATGAGTTTTCTTATAAATACAATTGTTATCATCCATATTTGTTTAATTCTTAACTGCATACAGGTTTATGTGAAGCAAAATTCTACCAAAGCTGCAAAATTCTTTTATATTCACATAAATCTGAGAAATAAAATTATTTTGAGTATTTTAATTGCATCCTATTAATAAAGAGAGAGTAATCTTATTTAGATTGCTGTCTTTTTGATAAGTTCTACACAAGAATAACTAGGAATAAATTAAAAGAAGAACCAAATGGCCATTAAATTCCAAAGCAGAAGATTTCTTAAAATTTAACCGATACTTTAAATATTTATTGTAAGGATGAGTTTTGACGAGAAAAGTTTTAATCGCTTTAGCACAGATAGTGGATTTAATTGGAGGAAAAAATCGATTTATGCTGAGAAATAATAACGCTCCGATCAAATTCTATTTCCAAATTGGAAAATTCCATACATTAATGGCTTGGGAAAGGAAATAATTAATGACATATGCAAGAGAGTTAGAAAACGCATAAAGCCGAATCACTAATGGAAAACAAAATGCTTAAGTTAAATTTGGAATCGTGGATGGATGAATATAAAAGAGAAAGTTCTATGGCTTAAGTGGAAGTTGGAAAATCATTTTAGTAAGAAATAAGTTGATGGCTTTTTCCTTTAT
The DNA here is from genome assembly GCA_019973975.1 of Trichonephila clavata. Classification (NCBI taxonomy): domain Eukaryota; kingdom Metazoa; phylum Arthropoda; class Arachnida; order Araneae; family Nephilidae; genus Trichonephila; species Trichonephila clavata. The sequence continues at coordinate 10,096 of BMAO01023254.1, read as the reverse complement.
TTATAATTAATGAAAGGTTCAAAGTTTGTCTTAAAAAATTGTACATGGGGGACGTGTATTTATCTACAGTAAATGAGATATAACTTTTATACGTAAAGTATATAATTTAAACAATCCTAAATAATAAGTAATTGCATTTTTTTAAAAAAAGTACTTATTTATTTAGATTCTGACCAGATGTGATGGGAAGTACCGTATCAAAAAAAAAAAAAAAAAAAAAGAAGATATAAGCTAAGGTTGTACATTTACAAATTATAAATATTTTAGACAGATTAAAATGACGTATTTTATTTAGTTTAAATTTAAATATTAATATTTCTTTATTTTAATAAATATACAAAGTAATAATTTGACTAATGTTAGAGAGTATAGTTTAGTTTTAAAGTCTATTCTGTATTTAAAATCTAAATCAGACCATGGGTTTAATTGTAACATCTTAACATATTTATTAAATTTACTGTAAATCATTTATAATAAGTGAAACATTTTAATAAAAATTCAAGGAAGATATAATTTAAAAGTAGTATTTCACCTTCATATGTATCTACGGTTTACATGAACTAGGAATTTAAAATGTCGTAAAATATCTTCAAGTAAAATATTTCAGAAAGAAATTGAAAACGTATTAGTATTTTTAATTTATCATTTCGAAAGGAATAGAGATTATAACTTAAAATTGCTATTATACAATCAACACATGCATACATGCATATGTAGATACATGCATGCATACACACATTTATATATGAGGAAATTAATCATTTAATTTCAAAATTTTCAAACGTCCTTGATTTACGTTTTAGCAGTTCTTTATGGTATGTGAGTCATTTATAAAATTCGAAATACAAAACGTTTTTCATATTAAAATAAACCATACACACCTATTTGATTTCCAATTAGAGAATGAGTATTCCTGTGTACAAATAATCTTAAGATATCAATATAATTTTTTTATATATTAAAACATTTTATTTATAAGGGTTATGAAAGTAAAGTAAGAAATTTATTTTGCATATAAATATGTGGTTTAATCTCATCTATAACTCAATTGAATGACAAAAAAACCTTCTTTTATTTACTTTTCTTTCCATCCTTGTAAATTTTTATATTTATTTATTTCACAGGTCGATTTCTGTATACAATATAAAAAAGAAAGAAAAAAAAAACAGTACATCGCAACAATGCCAACGTTTTAAAATAACTTGCCAGATGGCAAACCCGATTTCGCTTTTGTGGTACTCACTGAATTTGCAACCAAGTGCTTCGTTTCATATAATGTCGGCAATAGGTTGCGATAATACGTAACAAAAATTTACATGTTGATTTGAAAGAATTTTTTTAAAATCATATACGTAAAATAAACACACACAAAATTGAATTATTGATCATTTGTATAGCAGAAATAATTTATTTATGAGCAATGTTCCTTAAAAAGTATATATTTTTTTTTTGGATTCTGGTATTCTCCCAAAAAGAAACATGTAAGCACCTTTTAATTTGTGAAATTTGGAATGTTTACATACATATAAACATAACACAAATAAAATAGCTTAAGTTATTTACTATGACAAACTTCTATGTATCAACAACAGTTCGGCTTCCACTTTTCACAGTTAATTATTCGAAACACCGGAAGTTCCTACTAAAAGAATTATAGACATTGTTATGTGTGAACTGAATTTTCCATTACCAAACTATTTGCAAACTGGTTCTAAAAAATTGTTGACGCAAATATCAATAACTCTGCAAACGGACTAAATCAACAACCAGTCTCTTGTTTTAACTCTTAACAGAAAAATGAACTTACTTCTGCCAAAGCTCAATGCATATTTGTTTAAAAGCGATATACACACTCTCGTAAGGTTTTTTCCAGCCAAAACGGTATACTTCTCAAGTAAATATTAAAATTGAAACAGAGTAGGTAAAAATAAAGTTCTTTGAAGGCAAAATTATCACTTCGGACTTTTGTTATTTATTTATTCTTTATTTACGTACTTGTGCTTTCACGAGTCAAATGATCATCTTTCTCTGTCATAGGTTAGAAACATTACTTGGCTTGTTGAGTTGTTTCGTTTGGTGAAGAGGAAAAGGAAAATTCCAAGTAATTTTCGGTTCCACGTTATATTTCTTTCATCAGAGAATAATTGCAAGAAGAATGCATGGAAGACAGAGAAAGATTCTAAAAATATAGATTTATTTTTACTAACATGTAACATTTTTTAAAACCAGAATTAGTCTAATTCCGACCCATTTTAAAATTTATATCATGATAACTCCCTTTGTTTTTATTTATAAAATCGTTTGTGTTAAGTATTTTCAAATAAAAAAAATAAATTTACTTAGAATTTATGATTCCTCGACTTATAGAGCAGTTTTCTTAACAAAGAATTTCATTTTACAACTAAATCATACATTATACAAAGATAATTTGGGTATTTTGGATAGTATGAGTTTGGAGCAATGTGTTCTATAAGTTACCATCAGTATATCTAATTATACACCTATTGTGTTCCGTTTATTCAGTGTATTTTGTCATTTTATTGCGGAACATATAACTCTAAGTGGGTCTGATCTTACTGTGAAAAAAATTGAAGTTTTTGCAAAAGCTCAGTTATTAATCTGATGAAAGAAATTATCATATTTTGAATCTTATAGCTTATGCATCGAAAAATTAATGCACAGAAGATGTAGAAAATGAAATTGGGCAATAATTGTATTACATGGGAGGCAAAATAATTATTTACTCATTGAGAAACGAATCTTACCTAAGTTGTTTGTTAATTTTAAAACATCAAAAATTGGTAAAATATTTCGCAATAAATAAATAAAATAATGCTATGTAAAAATTTGCAGCAAAATAGTAAGTAAAACGTAAAATATATAAACATTACATTTTATTTTCACGTGACTTTTGAAACTCTGAAAAATAATTTTATTGCATTTCAATACATTTCTTAGATCATACATTCAATACAAATATTAATTTTATTTTACAAAATAAAAAGTTATACTTTTAACGTCTGAAATACATTTATAGAGCCAATATATATGTATATTCCATTCAGTTTATACAATAATACCGGTCATCTATAAACGAATTTTCTTGAATTCTAAAAATAGCTTTTAAATTCTGAGATATATTCTATCATTATATATACAACATGAAATACGTCTATACGAATATCGAGTTTTTAATACATTTTGAGGCATGGCCTTCCTATATATGGCAATAAATAAACTTTCTTTAATACGATATTTAATGAGTTTTCCGGCCCCAAGATAATGAAATCTGTAATTTAAAAGATGTGATATTTCGGTTTTCCATCCGGCTGAACTTTTGATACTCTATGAAATGAAGATGCTGGACTTAATTAAATGACAATTGAGAATTTTAAATATCCAATTATTTGGCTTCCGAAAATATTATTCATCAATACATTAGCCAGGGATTCGTTAACTTTTCATATTTATATATAATGAAAATGTGTTATGGGTATTTTTCTGAGTTCAGATAATTTTTCCAAATATTGTGCAAGAAATTCTACAGTAATTTTATATGTAAATGGGAATATTTACAATATTTTCAGTGTATGTGATTTTTTAGAGGAAATAAGAGACAAACAAGTAAATATATCTTCTTGGAAATATAATTTAAAAAATGATTTTTGAAAATGTGGATATTGTGCATCTATTTTAACTTGGTTATTTTAATGCTTGCAAAATTATTACTCAAATCAAAATTAAAATTCATTCTTCGGCTCTATATTTGTATTTGTTTAAAAGTCGTAAATGCATCCCCTAGAATGATATTTAAGGGAAATTTAAAGGAAGTGAGGCAATTTCTAAAATAATTTTTAATGAATAAATGATGTTCCTAAAAAGTAATTTTACACTTATTTGACAAAGAGGCGAATATGCAGTAATTGTTATTACAGAAGAACGTCGTTTATCGGAACGTTTATTATCTGGAGCGTCAAATATACGAATCAAAGTCCGGATACATTTTCGAATATTGCAATACTCAACATTGTTCTGTGACCAAGATACGAACCCAAGTGTGATTTGTATTTCAGTTGTTTGTAAAATTTCAATATTAATTTTATTTCCAAGTGAGGATTGTATACCTGATCTTTTGTTGAATTTTGTTGATGTAGAAACTGGATGGCATGCAGTGCAGAAGACAATGGATATCAAACGCTAAATGATGACGAGATTGGGACTTCCATGCAAGAAAAACCCTATCCTGTCGACAATGAAACGGAATGAAGATGAGGACAACAACAACGAAAGTAGCAAGGATCCATCAAATGCTGACGCTTTTTCTACGTTAAAGATAGCTATGGAGAGGTACGAACAACAATCAGAGTGCTGTTATACTCAACTGTGCTCAGGAGAATCAAGAGCCCTTGCAGCGAAAAACACGAAGGTGTACAATGGTACAGTGAAAAATAAGTGATAGTTTCCACACTAAAGGTAAAATTGTTAAATTTTGCTCCTATTTTGCTTTTTCTTCAAGCACGTTTCCCGCATGTGATGATTTTCAATATTAGTATAGTGTCTGGTTTCATATACTGCATGGTCACATTCGGTTTTTGGTTATCCGAACAATCGCTATCCGAACGGTGTCCGGTCCCAATTGATTCGGATAAACGACGTTCTATTGTAGATAGTACAGAAAGATGAAAGTATTTTTTGTCTAAAATGGTTTGAACAGAGAGACATAAAATAGCGTATCCAGACAAATAAATTTATTTCGTGATTATTTGTAATATTATAGAAAATCCAACAATATATATGTATGAAAAAATTAATCTAAAATAATTATTTTTGAATTCGAAAATAATTATTTTTAGTGTCATTTCTACTTAATAATGGTTAAGTTTTGTACATGTTTCATCTCGTTTTGGAAACATTTTTTCACTCTCTGGATATTCTGGAAAATTTTTCCAAGTATCCAGATAAAAATTTAGACGAGTATATTGATCACATTGTCGCACACTTGTTAAGTGATCTTCTCGCTCACTTGTGTTCGGGAAAAGTGTAACAAATCATAATTTCATAAAAAGGCTTTTGAAAATAAACCTAAAGTATAAATATAAATACGCATACATTATAAAGCATCAATATTATTCAAAAGAATTCTTTCAATTTTATCTCAAAAATGAAATTATTATATAGTCAGGCGTTTTTCTGAAATACTGTTAGTGAGCAATCTGAAATTTAATCAATTTAGGAGAAACATAGCAAACTGAAAGAAAAATTTAGGACATTTATGGAAACATTTAAAGTATTCTTGAATAAAAGTCATGGTCCAAAAAATTATTAATTATCTAAAAACATAGATTTATGTTTGAAATTCAGAGTAAGACTCAACCTGAGCGATTTTAATTTTATTTTCTCATATTTATGTAATCGAAAATTAGCCCTGAACAAGTGATGAACCACAATTGAAACTGAACACTATTTTATGATGCCCTTTGCAAGAAATATTCTTGAAATAAAAATGCTTACAGAATGTTATCAGAATTCGGATGAAATATATTATGTTTATATATATATATATATATATATATATATATAAATTTGTAGATTGTTTACCTAAAAGATTTTATATCTATATAAAGTTTTGTTTACTCAAGAATATGATTTCCAGCATAAAATCTTTCTGCTATGCGGAGATAAAACCTAAGTCCTTTGACGCGGCCAATAAATCCTAACTGTGAGCAAAATAGAGAAATTTGTAACATTGTTTTTGAGGTTCTATCTCAGATAAAATGTATTTCATCACTATAGAAATTTTACATATACACTATTGCTATAAAGCAGAATTTCGCCCAATTCTTTTAAAATTTGACCAATAAAAATAACATTATAGTAGTATATTATGATGCTCGATACCATAATCGTGGCTTTATGGGCTTTAGAAGAACTCAACTGAAGCTTTTAGACAATAAATCTCATAATCAGCTTAGAAGAGACACATATTTTTGCCGGAAAATTTTTTGGAAGAATGGGAGCATTTGCTTTTTTTACAGGATTCTGAGATTTCAATGTAATGCTTTGTAAGTTTTTTAATAGTATTTTGCTTTTTCAATATTTTGTTAGATATTTTTTACATGTAAATATAACTTAAAATTACTTAAATGCAGCTAATTCCTGATATATGCGATCTTCATTTGTGTCCCAAAAATTAAAATAAAAATAGTAACACTTGCTGTATACCGAGAGGTCATGGTCACGAACTCGAGACCAGAGGGTCATGAACTCTATTGCTGTGGTCAACAAAATCTTGCCATGTTGAGAGACTTATTCCCTTTAAACCTATCAAGGCTCATTTTTTTTTTTATTTTACGCCTGTCTTCGGCATCTCTATCATTAGTCGACAAGCAGCCCAATAAAATGTTGACGAAGCATAAAAAAAATTAAAATTTGTCTCCGTAGAGTTATCTACAAAAAACTTTAAGACAATAGGGCAGTGTCTGAGGTGGTCACCATCCATTTCACCATTGTTTCACAGAGGGATCAAACAGAATCCCTTACTCCAAAGCGATGTAAATACCTTTGCAAGTAATCATGCCCAGTAAGTAAACGAAAGCACGCAACTCCAACAGTTTCAGGCAGGGAATTGGGAACTCTACCACTTTTGTTAAGCAAGATATTCCACCTTTTACCTTCAGCTGCTTCACCATACATAATTTGCAGTTTACTATAAATGATTCTTTTGATGTTACGCAGAGGAAAGGAGAATCAGTTGGGACAAAGAGATCCCTCTTTAGTGAGCCTATCTGCTTTCTAATTTCCAGAAATGTTACAGTGGCTGGGAATCCACTGGAGGGCAATGCTTTCTGTAGACTTCCCAAGTTCAGCTAATTTCATTCTACAGGAATTCACTAGAGTGTTTTCATTATATCTTGAGTTTACTAGAGATAAAATGGCAGCTTGAGGGTCGTTAAAGAATACAATATTTTGTCCGGAACAGATTTCCAATTTATCAATCGCAAATGATATTGCCGCTATCTCACCGTCAAAATTGTCACAATACTTTTCAACAGGATAACTAATACTGAAAGCACTTAATAGACTCCAGTACCAGCAGACTCAATGTGCCCCTGTTGTTGCTGAAGTTTGGAGAAGGGGTGTTAACTCAAGTGTCTCGTCCTCGAATCTTAACGTTTCAGAATTACAATGCCAGTATCATTTGCGTTTCTGAAGAATGCGACGTTAAATCGAAAATCAAATCAGTACCAAAACAATACATATATTTTAATATAAATAACGAATGACTTAATAAAGCAATCCTATTTTTATACAGTAGAACGTAGTTTATCTTAATCAATTGGGATCGGACACCGTTCGGATATGCGATTGTTCAAATAACCGAAAACCGAATGCGCCCCATGCAGTATATGATAGTGGACACTAAACAAATATGAAAATCATCTCATGCGGGAAACGTGCTTAAAGAAAAAAACAAACAGGGGCAAAATGTCGTAAATTTTACCTTGATTGGGGAAAATTATCACTTATTTTTCCGCTGTACACATTCGTTTTTTGAATGCAAGGTCTCTTGTTCTCTTCAGCAGCAGTAGTTGAGTAGGACAGCACTCTGAATGTTGTTCGTACCACTCCATAGCTGTCTCTAACGCAAGAAACTCGACAGCATTTGCTACTTTCGTTGTTGTGTTGTCCTCGTTTTCATTCTTTTCATCGTCGACAGGATCGGATTCTTCTTGCACGGAAGTTACAATCCCGTCATCATTTAGCATTTGAAATCCACAGTCTACTGCATCGCATGCCATCCAGTTTTCTACATCAACAAAACTCAACAAAAGAGCACGCCCTTACTTGGAAACAATTTGACTTTTTTTTAATATTCCGCGCAGATGTTTACCAAATCAAACAACTGAAATTCCCCAAATATCCCTCACCTTGGAGTCTCCCGTCACTTTTACCCTCACACGAAACAACTGTTGAGCATTGCACTGTTCCTAAACGTATCCGGACTTAGGTTCGGATATTTGACGCTTGGGATAGTAAACGTTCGGATAAACGACGTTCTACTGTAATTACGAATTCCATATTTTTACTAGTAGGATTCCAATTTCCTTGATTGAGCCTATAACGTGGAAAACTTTTGCAGTAGAGCGACTACAATAGAATTTCTATGTTATTGCATTCTTCCCCTTTTCTAAGAAAAAAGTTTTTTCCAGATCACGTGGTCGGTGGGTTGCCATGGCGTCTTATTTTGTAAGCGGATGTATTATTCGTCCGAGATTGAAAGAAATTGCGTTTGTTGAACGGCTAATGCATATTAATTTTTGTGTTCGTTAGGGAAAATTGTTCCGGAGATTGAAGAAATACTGGAGCTGATGTAGGGCTGCGATACATTTTCGAGAACGCAAGTTTTTAAGTGGCATTGACATTTCAGGGAAGGCAGGGAAAGTGTCGAAGATGACAAATGCTCTAGACGTCCACAAACTTCTCTCACCACTGAAAACACCGAAAAGGTTTTTGCGGCGGTACGTAAGAGCAGGCTTCAAACAATAGCTGAATCTGTTTTGATATCCTCGGGTACATGTCAATGGAAATTGACTAAGGATCTTAACATGCATAGGATGTGTCAACACATCGTTCCCCGCATATTAAACCAAGATCAATCTGCAGGTGAAGTTAAAAGTGTTTCGCAGGTTGAATTAAACTTCATGGCTAAAAATGGATTCCAGAAATGTTTTGATGACCTCTACAAGCCATGGCAAAAGTTACTTAAGGGACTTATTTTGAAGGAGGATGTGTTTTAGATGTTTAATTGGTAATATTTTTTAAAATTTTAGACTCAGTCCGGGATCTTTTGAATCCTCCTATATTTATATTAATATATGCCATCATTTGTAATAATTTCAACGATTTTTTAAAAAATCATATTTTTTGACAGTAAGTTAAAATGTATGAATATTTTTTGAAAAAAAATATTATAATAGTCAATGTGCATATTTATAATCAATCTCGTTTTTTTATTGATTTAAAAACGCAGAGAAAAATCTTTATTGTTGGCAAGTAAATACTGAATTTTTTTTACATAGTTTCTGGTTTTAATGGATTTTGAATAGTTTCTGTGAATTATAAGCTAGTAGAATTCCTAACAGAGTTTGTAACAATCTTTAATATGTTTCAGTGAACTCTCGAGACTTAAGATATTTCATAAATGTTTGATGACATTATTTTTTCCCTAAATGCTTTTTTTAAAAACAAATTTAAATAAAAAAATATGTTTTTTTAGCAATGATACTTAACAGAAACACTGTATTTTTCACAATGAAGCTAAAGCATAAAGAAAAAAAGAAAATAAACAGTTGGTATCAAATCACAACAAAATGAAGAGTGAATAGCTCATTTCCAATTAGGATATCTTAAAGCAATTTTAAAAGAGTATTATATGAAACAAGCATGATATTTTCAATCCTTGGATTAAAAGGCACAGTATTTAATGAACCAATTAAAAAAAAGGCTTTCTAAAATATTTTATTAATATAAGTTGTTTCTTAATGGAAGTTATTTTGAGATATACACTAAGAAATGTCTCCCTCGTTGTTTTATTCTAATGTCAACACATCTTGCGAAAATGTTCCCCAACTCTGACTTTGCAATGGAAATACGTGATTAAATCTAAGAACAAATAGGATTTGGTTTTTAAACATCTCTGAAAAACGAGGAAAATTAATTATTTTTTGCTTTCTTTCTAAATAGATTTCTCCAAAAAGTACTTGTTAAGGATTAGAAACATCGGAAGCAATATGTGGTGGCAATTAGTAGAAAGTAAACTAGGAAGGAAAGAAAAGATTATCTTTTTCCTTTCGCTTAATTCGTTGTGATATTTAAGAAAGCGAAGAAAAGAAAATCGAAATAAATTTGATGCGGCGTATTCCAGTTTAATCAATTTGTTTTTATAGTTAAGACAAAAACAAGTATAGGAAAAAAATGATAAAACAAGAATACGATAAGAAATGTTTTACACTTGCTTAGGCAATAACTTTGGTTTTAAATATAGTTAAAACCCTGCTATATATATATATATATATATATATATATATATATATAT